>JALIZH010012893.1:722500-740000 GCA_030522465.1 Rhipicephalus appendiculatus | reverse complement strand
GTATGACGTCCGCTACCGTTTGCGGGTTCTTAGCGATGAGCATCTGAAAGGCATCGTCAGAGACACCTTTCAAGATATGCTTGATCGTCTCCGCCTCCGTCATTGATGGGTTGATGCGCCTGCAAAGGGCAACCACATCCTCGATATAGCTGGTGTAGCTTTCACCGGCTTGCTGAGCTCGACCTCGCAGGCGCTGTTCGGCACGCAACTTCCGAAGTTCCGGACGGCCGAAAAGTTGAATGAAAGCTGCTTTGAAGGCCGACCAGGTGGGAAGGTCAGTACTGTGGTTACGGAACCACAGTTTGGCGACGTCAGTTAAGTAAAATATGACGTTGGTGAGCTTGTGCGCATCGTCCCATTTGTTGGGCTTGCTCACCAGATCGTACTCGTCAAGCCAGTCTTCCGCGTCCTTGTCGTCAGTACCACTGAAGAGAGGAGGATCACGCTGCCGAAGGGGGGCCGGAGCAAACAACAGTTGGAGGGGTTGTTGCTGCCTGGGGGGTCTGGCTGCTCGCCGTCGACAGGGGCCATGAGATCAACTGGAGGCAGGGTTCGGTTACGAAGTTCCAGGGTGGTAGAGTACCCAGCACCTCCACCAGTTAAAATAAGGCGTTTCGGCGTAGAACTTCTTTAATAACGTCAAGGCAGGTCGGGGAGGAACAGCCGAGCAGGCGCAAGTGTCGCGATGCACCAACACCGAACGTCGTCGTCTTTCTGCCCGAGAGAGGTACCCTCTACCTTTCAGAACAGCGCTGATCTTCTCCATTACACACTTATTTTATTTTATTTACAGATACTATCGGCCCTTACACAGGTTTATTACAGGAGTGGAAAAGAAATACACAACATTAATTATAGAAACACGCCATAACTATCTTGTGTTATCAAAAGTTACAGATAAAGGGACAATATGCATTGTACCAAGAGACATTACCAAATAGAATTAAATGCACCAGATCACACAGAGGCAAATAAGGCTAGGTTAGTAACAAATGAGATTATGAGCAATGTGTTTTGAAATTAAATTCGTAGGTGAGCATGATTATAATGATGCATTATGATAATGATGGCGAGGAGAAGGTTTTCAGGCCCACAATGTGCTGGGCTGATTAGGTGATGGAAGGGCTTCGGAATAATTTCGTTCACGTAGAATTCCTTAACGAGCGTTTCGATTTAGGCACATGAAAGTTCTTGTAATGGTTGTACACCACAATGACTGGAAATTGGCTGCAGCGGCAGGATGCCATTCCCAAGAACTCGTTCTCAGCAGCAGATGGCTGTGACGACTGAGCATGACGGTGCATCCACTATACATATATGTTTCTTACCTAGACTGCGGCCTAACGCACTGCGCCTCACTAAAGACCCTTCTACCTTGCGAAATGCAAGTCAGTACACGCTGTGATGGAAAGTGAAGGCGGAAACGCCCGCCAGCCTGCCCTCCCAACCACACGCCTCCCATCTGGATCTTACTATAGTAGGGCGGATGTCCCCCCCTGCCCTCCCTAAACCACTGCGTTTTTAATTGCGGCGCCGATAGTGCGTCTACTCAGATTCAAGGTACGCATGTGGCTAAAGCACGAATCGTATCATTTTCTTCTCTGCAGCAGGACATCTGCATCACTGCATGTTTTGGACGGACCCTAACAAAAGCGCTATTCGCGCACTGGCGGTAACGGCCATTGAATTACGAAGTGACCAACACATTATCTATATACGAGCGGTCAACGTTGTTTGTAAGTATCACTCCACGGGGCATGTGTCAGCACGAAACGCGCCTCGGCTACAGCAGTTAAGTTATTTCCTTCACGAGGCCCGTTGGCAATCCTTGCGACAATAAACTATAGTAGCAAAAAAAAAAAAAAAAAAAAAAAAAAAAAAAAAAAAAAAAAAAGAAGAAGAAGAAGAGGAAAGAAGGAAAACCGTAGTCTCACAAACACACGACGGTTCGCTGCACATTCCTACCGGTCCGACGACCGCATCGGACGAACGCGTCTGTCGTTTCGCTGTCGCATAATCACGCGAGCCCGTAGCCGGGGATTCCACCGAGCCGTTACACGCATATTGAGAAATGCCTAAGCAGCGCGGTGAGTGTTATTGGTCGCTGCGTCTCTTCGTTCGCGAGCCATTACTCAATGCTGCCGCACCTATACTCGCCGCAACGACGCAGAGTGTGCACCACTAATCACACGTACCGCACATACGCGTGTCCATTGCCACATCGCATCCTGTCGTTCCCGCCTAAGCGTTTGCTAAATAATCCAGTCACTCGTACATGTACCTTAGCGCTTATGTAACACTATCTATCTATCTATCTATCTATCTATCTATCTATCTATCTATCTATCTATCTATCTATCTATCTATCTATCTATCTATCTATCTATCTATCTATCTATCTATCTATCTATCTATCTATCTATCTATCTATCTATCTATCTATCTATCTATCTATCTATCTATGTATGTATGTATGTATGTATGTATGTATGTATGTATGTATGTATGTATGTATGTATGTATGTATGTATGTATGTATGTATGTATGTATGTATGTATGTATGTATGTATGTATGTATGTATGTATGTATGTATGTATGTATGTATGTATGTATGTATGTATGTATGTATGTATGTATGTATGTATGTATGTATGTATGTATGTATGTATGTATGTATGTATGTATGTATGTATGTATAACAAACAAGAAAAACCCAAGAAGGGCAGAACTTCAGCGACGCTTCCTGTCGATGCTGGAGCGCTCAGCAAAACAGTAACAACATCCACAAAGTGGACGATTACAGGCTTACAGCCTACACGAACACGATGGACGGTAATGGCTTACTGGGGCGCGAGAACTCGTCTGAATCGTGCTTTTCCTACTGCCCATGGTATGTGAACTGCTTTTATACGGGGCCGATTGGGTACATCACCGAGGAAGATGCGCGCGTAAGTGGCTATGTATAAACGAAGTCCCGACGCTTGCACAGTGAGTGAGCGCGGCTCTATTGCGAAGTACCGTTGTCGCATCAATCGCCGAGTGGCCATAGCCTGTTCGACTAATGCACACGTAACGACCTGCCGCAAGCGATTATGCAATAATCCAGTGAGTGGCGCCGAAAGAAAAGCGACGTTTATTATCAGAGTGGCTGTTAGGGACAGTCCCTCGTATCGTGTTATGGTTATGACATGAGCCGAGCTGTAGTGTCTTCTTCTCAAGCCTTATCACGATGGCGAACGCGTCAACAAACCTGGGGCAGAACAGAAATAATGCTTCGATATTCTGCTGCATGTCGGTAGATGTACTAGCGAAAGCAACAAAATGTCAATCGAAGGAAGGCACTATATCTATGAAGTGTTGTAAGGGCAGTTGACCGTGCAAACATCGCTGCTGCACAGCTGCGACATCTGTGTGAGTATGAAAAGGCAAACTGAGCATTTTATTGCCGCGTGAACAACGTTGCCGAAGCAACAACACCCACCCCCTTCCCTTTTCTCAAGAAAACAGGAATAGTTCGAAGCTGCTCTGCTTGTGAGGCTGTCATCAGCATCGTGTGCTAATTTATTATTATTATTATTATTATTATTATTATTATTATTATTATTATTACTACTACTACTACTACTACTACTACTACTGCTACTACTACTACTTCAATTCTCATCAATCTGTACTACCGCGGTTACTGTGTTTCTTACTGTTCTTAATACCAAATTTGATCGCTTAGTTACTTAATGCCACATTTGTCATAATTTTTTTCGGGCACAATGCAAAGGCATCGTGACAGTGCAGCGGCATTTTAAGGGGTATTCACTGATTAAATGGTATGCTAGTATTTCCACATGCGTATCTGTCATCGCTGGAAACATCAATCAATCAATCAATCAATCAATCAATCAATCAATCAATCAATCAATCAATCAATCAATCAATCAATCAATCAATCAATCAATCAATCAATCAATCAATCAATCAATCAATCAATCAATCAATCAATCAGATTTATTTACTATCAACGTATGCGCATAGAATTCGCACGTGCGTTGTGCAAAGAGAACAATAGCATTAAAGATGGAAGATGGGGAGCAATCGTTCAAGTGTCCAGACAATGTCAAGACTGAAGCACGGCATAAACAGGGACCTTACTAAACACATACGTTACGCTTGTGCCTGCACGCTTGGTCCATCCGAAGCAAAAATCACACGACGGGCCAAGAGGAGAGACGCGAATTGGCCGAACTCTCTGCGACGTGGGGTTCTTTCCACGGTGCGCAGCCGAAGTAGGTCGCAGCTGGCTCCGATCTGTGTCCGGCGCTCGCTGACGTATTGCAACGACGCGCGCGCGTGTCCCGTTGCAACGAGTTGCGCCGTTCTGTTTACATCAGCGGGGACTCGGCTCTCGTCTTACGAGGAGAGCGTGGAGATCGAAGTGCACACATATACCGCGCACAGGTCCTACAAGCGGGGTGTAACATATACGCAAGTGGCCCACCGCTTTTACTCACGCAGGAAATAATGCTTCGATATTAGTCTGCATCTCGGAAGCCGTACTAGCGAAAGCAACAAAATGTCAATCGATAGAAGACACTATAGCTATGAAGTGTTTAAAGGGCAGTCGACCGTGCAAACATAGCGGCTGCATAGCTGCGACATCTGCGTGAGTCTTAAAAGGACAAACTAATGTCAAAACAGCGATGAAGAAAGAAAAAAAGAATTTGAAATATTTTTGAAGCACCTCCACCAGTTGAAATAACACGGCTCAGCCGACGCTTTATTCTCCGAAAGGCAAGATGGCGCCGACGAAGAAGACGCCCTAGCGAATGACTGACGATGGTTATTTACAGATGAGGAAGACGAAGTCTAATAAATGCCTACAATATATATAGATTTCAAAAATATTTCAAATTCTTTTTTTTTCTAAGGTGCTCGCACGGTATAGCGGGTGATTTCGCATGTCCAAATATACCGTGCGTTTTGTTTTCCCAAAGAGATTTCCAGAATAACAAAATAAGAAAACGAAAGGAAGGATGGGGGGGGGGGGGGGGGGGGCATGGTTGACGCAGCAATTTATTGCCGAAGCCTTAGAGCGCCGCAGTTTGAAATAAATTCGACAGCACAGATGTTGTTTAGCTAGGTTTTACTGATCGATTAAGCGAGCATTCGGGCGTTTGTTTATTATAATTTATTTCTTGAAGATCATCCCATTACGCGGCAACAAACGACACAGCGCACGATACACCCACACACACAGCAACGTGTGCGCAAGCGTGGGCTACGTTTATCGCTTTGTAGGCGCTTGTATTGCATGTTCACGAAACAGCTTTTCTGAAATTGATTTCTAAGTTATTAATGCGTGTTTTAACTGAACAATCAATCGGAACCGCTGTGTTCAAAGTATTTGAACTTGTACGAGAATATTTGTACTTAGTACCAGTTTCGAGAAATAATAAGCAGCCTACTGAAAGTTCACAGCAAATGTGCAGCTGCTTCAGTTAATGTGTTTGCGCCCTGACCCTGCAAATTCAATAAAACGCACTGCGAAACCGGAACACCTATAATATTTATATGGACGTCTTTTTTTGAAGCCAGCGTAACAGCAGGACGTTACGATCTGTCCACCAGTTTAAGCTGGTCATGTAATCTCGAAGAGTCTATAAAGTCATCAACAATTCGTCGGTTAAATTTTGCACTTACTCATCGTACTGACGCTTACTCCGGCAAAGTACGATGTATGCCTCTGTTGTAAGAGTGCGTCACACATACATTCCCTACTTAATGGCATACCAGACATATTAACAATATTGATCTGAAATCGGTCGTTTTGGGAGAATTTAGGTCGAAAGGGTATCTATATCAAGGACACCCGTATGCGTATGCGCTATGCACGAGGAATCTTGGCGTGAACTTTAAAGAACGCATTCGCTCTGAAAACTACTAATAACGAAAACGAAAGTTGCCCTACTTAACGAATTAAATTAAATCGATCCACCCGATGACAACCCGCAGATTCGTGCTCTCGTATGAAGAAACGATCAGTTAATTAAAGGATCTGTGTAGGTTGTCTTCTTCAATGGCGGTAGACAGCTTGCACATAGAGCGGCATACACGCTGTATTGCGCCACTCCCGAAGTCTCAAATAATGTCCTCAGAAAAGTATTGTAACCCTCTTCGGAGGATGAAACACAGCGCACGCGCAAAATCAGGCAACCCTTATTTCGCAACCATCGTACGACGGTACCCGTTTACGCCTTCGCAATAAAATTCTTCTAATAAAAAAAAATGTATGCGACAACGTCAGCAGCGCGCTTGTTCGTTCGAATGCCGGATTATACGTCGATTCTGCGCCGGCATAGCAACAGCGTGCCCCGCTTAAAAGTTACGGATGAGTTAAGAGAACTCGATCGGTCTCGTTAGTGCGACGAAATGACTGCTTATAGTTTTGCGCCCCCCAAAATAGCACGGCACGCAGGCTGTATAAAGGGTACTTCGAGAAGTAAAAGCAACGTGCATACAGGATCGAGGTGCGCTGCCTTAACTCGAGGGGGGATTTTACGGTGCGCGCACTGTCGGTGCGGCGATCGAAGGGTTTATCCGACCGAGCGAATCCCTTGGATAAACAGGGACGGCGATTGGCGCGCGCACTCGAATCCGTTCATCCGCGCGCTCGCTCGCTCGCTCGCTGAGCATTTTGTAAGGAGCGCCCCCGCCGAAAAGGAGCGCGCATCGCAGAGTAGGTGGTGGATCGATGGCCACGCACCGAGACTTAAGGAGAACGTATAGCGCCCCTCTTCAATAGTTAGCCGCGCCCATTTGGCAACAACCTCGCTCGGATGTCGGCTGGGGGAGCAAACAATCTTCCGAACAGTTTATGAAGCCAGACAGAACTTGAAAGTCCTGGCGAATGAGCGTGCGTGAACGCCAGACGGTTACAGACGAGATCCGAGGATGTCGAAAGGAATAAGTGTAGCGGAGATCACTCGAGAGGTGAATGAACCTCAGACGAGCAGCTGGCGAAGTGTTGGCGGAGTGTGGACATTGTCATATGCGTGTCCCTCTCGTGTTGAATCAGTGTGGATATGAGCAAAAGACGAGACGAATCTGTCACGTGCCCCTTTGAGCACCATTAGAACACGTCCATTTACAAAACATAGCGAAGGCAGTCTGTGGCTAGCACACGTGTAAGTACACTGAACAGGGGCCGCCAGCCACCTTGTTAAAGCTGCTATTCCAGATGGGTGTGAGGAAGAATGAAGCAATACACACACAGCGCCGCGACAGTTATACAACACACACGAAGCACACCACAGCACTCAAGACACTAAAGCGACGAAAAATCCTTGAAACACGGGGTGTGGCTGAAACCGACGTTTCGACGACAGGACTTCCATTCTTCGAGGCTGCAAGTGAGGCCCTTGAAGAAGACAAGTGCGCTTGTCGAAACGTCGGCTCTAGAAACAACCCGTTTTCCAAGGATTTTTCATCGCTTCAAGATTCCAACCGCCCCCCGAACTTCCACGTTATTTGGATCAACGCAGTACAGTATTCAGATGAGTCCAGCGTATCTAAGAAAGTCCAGAAGTCACGTCGTTGCGTGAGATGCACAGACAGTGTGCCTCTATGGTCCAAGAACATTTATTCTATACCTCCAGAAATGACTGTCTTTCGTGACTGTTAAGCTGAGAAAGTACGTCATGCGTTACATACATAGTGAGTAATAGCTGAGCGGCTCAGCGGGCCAGCGGACCCAGCGGAGGGGCCAGCGGAGCGCACGAGAAAAGGATCAGTATTAGCGGAGCTAGGTGAGCGATGCCCCGCTTGTTTCAGCGGAACGCATTGTCGCGACACCTGCTTGAACAAGGTTGAAGTTAATGTCAATCGAGGGGGAGCTTTGCTTGGAAAACGCTCGCACGCTCGTCCTGCTGCGCAAGCTCCGTTGAGGAGACGTATTGAGCGGGCGAGCAGCTCGCTCCGTAGAAACGCTGGCTGTGCCAGCGTGCCGCGCATGCGCAGTTGGCGTCACCGCTCGATTGCTGGGCCCGCTGAGCTATTACTCTCTATTATATTTCGCTGTTGCCTGTTGCGCTACCATATGAATGTTCTGGAATATACGTTAACGCTGTATTACTGGCCGCAGCACGACACATAAATTCTGTCTCGGTAGCCGAGTACGCGCGCTCCCGTGCAGTGATCATTAGTTATGTCTTCCGTCAAGACAAGTTCTCACCGATAACTAAACGCAGCTATATGAGCACGTGTAGCCTTACCAGTGGTATAAATAGAGACACTGTTTAATGTCACGAACAAGGTCGCTTTATTTTTAGCGACGAGACACGCAGCGAAGGCTTTTTATTGCATAAGACTTGGGACTATAGATCCAGCAATCATTAGCGGACGCCCTACCGGGATGCGTAAGAGGGAAAAGAAACATGGATGCGCGCGATATCTTACCTACGCGGACATCACCGCCGCAGGATGGGGGGCCCCACGACAAGTCCCACCCAGCACATTTTTTTTCCAAAACTTTCCCAGCGGGGGGAGTAGGTTACGAAAACCTCGCCGGGTTCCTTTAATTAAGGACGATGTCGCGCACACCCGCCCCACTCATACGCGCGCGCGCACACACACACACGCACACACGCACACGCACACACACACACACACACACACACACACACACACACACGCACACACACACGCACACACACACGCACACACACACACACACACACACACACACACACACACACACACACACACACACACACACACACACACACACACACACACACACACACACACACTACTTGCTCTGTACCACCGCGACGGTCAAGACGACGAGCCAGCCAACCAACCAACCAACCAACCAACCACTCCCGCGGTCCGTGTACCCGGCTGCTAAACGATTTCCACGCGGTCGACGGTGAAGTGGCCCACATGTATTCTCCGCGCGTCCCTTCCGTTTACCGAGTCTAGTTTTCTATATTTTTTCCTATTTCTATCCTCGCTCGCACGATGCTCGGGAGAGCTCCAGCGCCGCATTCCGAATTGGGGGGGGACCGCCCGCGGGCACCAATAGTCGGCGTCCCAACGTCGGCATTGTCAACTGGCGCGTAAACGAAGGAGAAAAAAAAAAAGATCTCGCGTTGGAAAGGGTATATGAGGCAGCCATGGAAACGAATCATTGTCCTTCTCCTCCTCCTCTTTCTCCTCCTCCGTCTTTATCTCGACCACTACAGAGGTGTAGACGCGGATCGCGTTGTGCACCGGCGCACGTTTCTGGTCCTGGCATCTGCTGCTGAGTCTCGCGCGTCGTGTCCGCCATGCCACCGCAACCGCGGTGGCTTGGCTGGCCGGCCGGCCGCGCGGCTTGGCATAGTCGGGCTGCCGCTTTCTCAAACAGGTTCCCGTCGATTGTGCAACGGAGGCCGCCGCCGCTGAGGAATCCAGGAACCAGGCGCGATGAAAAAGAATGAAGCCCGCGGGGAGTGAAGAATATAAAAAGCTGCGAAGACCCGCTGGCACGCTCGTCCGCCTCGTTGGAGACGACGCTGTTCGTTTGGGAGTATTCGTGTGTAGACTAAAAAAGAAGCGCTACGTCCCAGTACATGAGATGAGCGAGTGGGTCAAATGCGGCGTAAAGTTATGTGCTCCTGTGTGCACGCGATGCCAGTGTTCGTGCGTGCGTGTGTATGTGTGTGCGTGCGTCCGTGCGAGTGTGTATATATATATATATATATATATATATATATATATATATATATATATATATATATATATATATATATATATGTATTTTAGCTGCACCGCTGATACCTGTAAAGCATGTCACTACGTGAGCGGCACACCTGCACGGTCTCTTCTTGTAGAAAGGAGAGAACACACATATTTGGCGAACGTGCGCAGAAAACGTGCGGTCCATGCGGCAAAGTCTGATACAGAAAAAGCTTTTTCTCTCATTTCTTATTTTTCTGTGTGGCGTCTGGAGACCCGCTGGTCACGTTGGAGTACCGAAATTTTCCGCGCTTCGGTGCTTCAGTGTAAAGGAAATACTCTTGACTTTCGCTTGTGCACCCACCGTTAAGAATGTTGTTTGAAATATAGATTTTTTTTTCTTTTTTTTTTGATGATGATCACGGGTTTCTTTCTCTTAGCGACATTTTTCTCTTTTATCTCGATGTGCCGTCGGGGGAAACCTTAATGAGAATTCCTAGCCCCGCCTGTCAACACGGGGTTCCAATGTCCAAGCTCGAATTGTTTTTTTTTTTTAACGGAGTACTTTTCGAGGTAAGAAAAATGAAAGAACAATAAAAGAAGTAATGAGGGGAACGAAACGCAATCTCACTGTCATTGCTAGCGTTTCGTTATGGTTAAGTTAATTCGTGCTTTCGAAATCCCCGCGTCGCCTTACCGTACCATCCCTTAGAAATTGTGTAGTTCTTACGGGGACAAACCAAACGACTCGCCGAAACGATAGGTTAAGATCGTTTCGTCAACGGAGCTGCAGCATGTTAAAATAAAATAAATGATAAAATAACACAGGGGACGTATACGCCGAGAATATAGACGGACGCGCGACGTCTTAGCTCTCGAGTACACGAAAAATGATTTAAGTATGTTTTAACAACGGTGTATAATTAAGAGGGGGAAAAAAAGCACACTCTTTGAGGCGTCTAATACACTGCTCGTGTACTAATAACGTGTACTAATACACTGCTCTTTCAAAATGCGGAGTAATGTAGCAATAATAATAATAATATCCGGGGCTTTACGTCCCAAAACCACGATATGATAATGAGGGACGCCGTAGTGGAGGGCTCCGGAAATTTTCGACCATCCGGTGTTATTTAACGTGCACCGACAGCGCACATTACACGGGCCTCTACTACTTCGCCTCCATCGAAACGCGACCGCCGCGGCCGGGATCGAACCCGCGACCTTCGGGTCAGCAGCCGAGCACTGTAGCCACTGATCCACCGAGGCGGACCCGTTGAGAACATTAGGAAATTTTAGAATATCGTACGCAGAGATATTTGTCACTGAACGGGGGCTCGCTAAAGGATAGCGTACGGCGCATGCGCAGTCGGTAGCAAACTCTAACGCAAAGCTTTGCGTACGCTATACTAAAACAACTTATTATTTCTTCGCTCTGGATAACGCAGTAGGGACGACCAGAACACTAACCAGGAATCGGAACGCAAGACGGACGCGAAAGAGCACGCGTGCTGTGTACCAACCGGTTTGTTATCAGGTCACACCACGTATTCATGACCGTGAGCGAAACGATATACTATTGCGAATATAAAACCGAGACTGCGCAATGAATAGGACAATTATAAGCGCCTCGCTCTTGGCGTTGTTCCCGTTCTAGATACCACGTGATCACCACGTATATTGGCGCCCTTGTTATACGTGTCCCTTACGCTGCACAATACTGCAACATCGCAGCTCGTGCCAGCTAGCCAAACAGAAACATTGACGACCTCGTGAAATCGTGGTTGGGAAACTACGCGACAGCTAAGGCCTGTTAAATCGATGAAGTAATAATACCTTCCGGGATTTTGATATGATTATGATCATTTCATTGAAATGGCGCGTTATTAGACGAGGGACAAGAAGAGGGCTTAATATTTACTGATGGGGCTCGTTGGTGAGCCATGATTTTAGGAAAAACAGCGCTTCTGTTTGCGTCTTTTCATGTGTGCGTGTTTTATATCCTTTTGTGCGCTGCTTCTTCGAAAAAAAAAGAAGAGTGCGTGTGCTGCACTGGAAATGCGCTGAGCTCGCCACTGTGGTTCATTTGAAGAACACTTATAATACTTGTAAATATGCGTGATATTAACATGTTGTAGGGCATACATAGTAACTTAGAAGAAAGTACGTTGGCGGCAACGTACGTTATGATTATGAAGCCCTCCGTATAGAGAGAGAGAGAGAGAGAGAGAGGGGGGGGGGGGGGGGGTATCCGGATTAATTTTCAACACCCGGAGTTATTCAGCCGGCACGTACGGAATTCTAAGTACACGGACAGTAGACGAAAGCACGCAAAGAAGAAAGAAGACGACACACTGCGTTGTCTTCTTTCTCGTCTTTGTGTCCTATAGCGCTGTGAGTCTATATACTGTTATGGATTTCCAACAAGCCCAAGCCTCCACACTTGTCTTAGTACACGGAATTATCCGACGTTTCGGAACCGCCTACGGGTTCCTCGTTCGCTGAGCTGGACCAAAAGTCATTCTTCGACTTTCAGTCCAGCTCAGGGAACAAGGAACTTGTACGCGGTTCCGAAACGTCGGATAATTTCATCAAACTTGGTCAGTGACCGTATTTCATCTCGTCCAATGCCTGACCAGACGAACTTTTGTCGAGTCCGCCGCGGTGGAGCAGTGTTTATGGTGCTCGGACTGCTGACCCGAAGGTCACGGGTTCGATCCAAGCAGCCGCGGTCGCATTTCGGTGGAGACGGAATGGTAGAGGCTCGTGTACTGTGCGATGTCAGTGCACGTCAAAGAACCCCAGATGGTCGGAATTTGCGGAGCGCTCCACTACGGCGTCCCTCATAATCATATCGTAGTTTTGGGACGTGAAGCCCCAGATATTATTTATTATTATTGCCTTTTGCCCCCGTCGATATCTGTTTACGAATCGAACCCGCGGCCCTGGCGTGCTTAGTATCTCAGCGCCATATCTGCTACGTAACATTGGTGAATGCATTTAATATTACGTGAGTGGAAATATTGCCACGCGCCTTTCTTATTTTTCAGTTTTGCTGTATCCGGTTTTCGCCCACAAAGACTGTCAGCAATGCTCAGAGCAAACCGCACCTCATTGTTCGAGAAGCTTCGCGATTATTGTAGATCGTTTTGTTAAGATTGCTCGCAAGACGCGAACATTCGAGCTTATTCTAGAGCTTGCGCGACAACCAGTGATAAGGCTGGAATATTCGATGACACACGTATAAATGCCGACGCGCTTCACCGCTTGTCAGTTGATCGACGGCCGACGCTCTGTTTGCCGCTATCAGTGCCAGTGTGTATTGCTGTAATCTGACTTTCCATTTACCGGCCACAAGTTCGGCCAAATAAACAGTTTCATCTTGGACATACCGACTGCTGCCTTCGTCAACGTCACGACCACGTGACAATATCGTGAGCTGTTATTCCGATAAACGTCGCTCCACGTGGCTAAACAGGAGATGCGTACTGCACGCATCTTCCTCGTTCTCGAGAGTACAGAGCGTCGCCTCTCGCGACACTTCTGCGCTCGGAGGAAGCCCTTCTATAAATAGACACTGTGCGGGGAGACAAAAATATGCGAGAATTTACTGCCAGCTATACATCATCATCATCATCATCATCAGCCTGTCTACGCCCACTGCAGGGCAAAGGCCTCTCCCATGTTTCGCCAATCAACCCGGTCCTGTGCTTTCTGCTGCCACGTTATACCTGCAAACTTCTTAATCTCATCTACCCACCTAATTTTCTGTCTCCCCCTGACGCGTTTGCCATCTCTTGGAATCCAGTCAGTTACCCTTAATGACCAGCGGTTATCCTGCCGACGTGCTACGTGCCCGGCCCATATCCATTTCTTCTTCTTGATTTCAACTATGATATCCTTAACCCCCGTTTGTTCCCTGACCCACTCTGCTCTCTTCCTGTCTCTTAAGGTTACATCTATCATTTTCCTTTCCATCGCTCGCTGCGTCGTCCTCCAGTTTAAGTTGAACCCTCTTTGTAAGTCTCCAGGTTTCTGCTCCGTAGGTAAGTACCGGTAAGATGCAGCTGTTATATACCTTCCTCTTGAGGGATAGTGGTAGACTACCATTCATGATTTGATAATGCTTGCCGAATGTGCTCCATCCCATCCTTATTCTTCTAGTTATTTCACTCTCATGGTTCGGCTCCGCGGTTACTACCTGTCCTAAGTAGACGTACTCCTTTACAACTTCCAGTGTCTCGCCACCTATTGCAAAGCGCTGTTCTGTGCCAAGATTGTTCCACATTACTTTAGTTTTATGCATATTAATTTTCAAACCTACTCTTCTACTTTCCGTATCCAGTTCAGTAATCATAAGCTGTAATTCGTCTCCCGCGTTACTCATCAATGCAATGTCATCAGCGAATCGCAGGTTACTGAGATACTCTCCATTAACTCTTATCCCTAACTCTTCCCAATCTAGGGCCCTGAAAACCTCCTGTAAACACGCGGTGAATAGCATTGGAGAGATCGTGTCTCCCTGCCGTACGCCCTTCTTTATTGGGATTCTGTCGCTTTCTTTATGGAGTACTATAGTGGCTGTGGATCCGCTGTAGATTTCTTCCATTATGTTTATATAGGCTTCGTCGATGCCCTGGTTCCGCAGTGCCTGAATGACTGCTGATGTCTCCACCGAATCAAATGCCTTCTCGTAATCTATGAAGGCTATGTATAGGGGTTGGTTGTATTCCGAGCATTTCTCTATCACCTGATTGATAGTATGAATATGGTCTGTTGTTGAGAAGCCTGTACGAAATCCTGCCTGGTCCTTTGGTTGATTGAACTCTAATGTCGTATTAATTCTGTTAGCAATTACTTTTGTAAATAGCTTGTAGACAACGGACAGTAAGCTGATGGGCCTGTAGTTTTTCAGGTCCTTGACGTCCCCTTTCTTATGGATCAAGATGATGTTGGCGTTCTTCCAAGAATCTGGTATCGTCCCCGTAGAGAGACACTTCGTATACAGGGTGGCCAGTTTCTCTAACACAATCTCTCCACCGTCTTTCAACAGGTCTGATGTTACCTGATCCTCACCAGCGGCTTTGCCTCTTTGCATTCCCTTTAGGGCTTTCTTTACTTCTCCTGTCAATACTGGTGGGATGTCAGATTCCTCTGGGCTATTATTGCTTCTTACGTTATCATCCTGACTGTCTCGGCTGCTGTACAGATCTCTGTAGAACTCTTCCGCCACCTCAACTATTCTATCCATATTGGTTGTGACCTTGCCTTCCTTGTCTCTTAATGCATACATCTGATTTTTGCCTATGCACAGTTTTCTCTTCATAGATTTGAGGCTTCTTCCGTTCTTAATAGCATGCTCAATTCTCTCCATATTATACTTCCTTATGTCGGCTACTGTACGCCTATTGATTAACTTGGAAAGCTCCGCCAGCTCTATTTTGTCTGTTGCATTTGAGGCTTTCATGGTTTGACGTTTCTTAATAAGGTTTTTCGTCTCTTGGGATAGCTTACCAGTGTCCTGTCTAACGACTGTACCCCCCGACTTCCACTGCACACTCCTTAATGATACTAGTCAGATTATCATTCATTGCGTCAACGCTAAGGTTGGTTTCCTCGGTTAAAGCCGCGTACCTATTCTGAAGTGAAACTCTGAATTCCTGTACTTTCCCTCTCAGAGCTAGTTCATTAATCGGCTTCTTGCGTATCAGTTTCTGCCGTTCCTTCCTCAAGTCTAGGTGAATTCTAGATCTTACCATTCTGTGGTCACTGCATCGGATCTTGTTAACTACTTCCACATCCTGTACAATGCCCGGGTGGGCACACATTATGAAGTCTATTTCATTTTTAGTTTCGCCATTAGGACTCCTCCACGTCCGAGTTTGTTGGCCGAGTTTGTTGGCCGAGTTTGTTGCGTGAGCGTGATACACGGCTCAGCTGCGCTGCGTCGTCATAATAAAACCCGAACACTATACGCACTCGACGATCTCCTTTTACACACACTGCAGTTTATTACTTCGAGAATCTTTTATGTCTGCACATAATTATTCCACTTTTATTTTTTTTCTATTTCATAGCGCAGTAAGACCCTCCCTAAACATCGCCTGGTCAGTTTTCCTGGCCGCGTGCAGTATTTACAGCGTTTACAGCGAACGCAGAGACGGTTTTTGTGGCCATAAAATTTGTGGGATGGCGTTCGCTGTGCGCGGGATAACGAGATTCATACTACGCAGCACGGCGGCCGCTTGCCCCAGTTATATGGGCCTTTTTAGTTATGCAAGAAGTAAGGTAATCCTAGTTCCACACTTTTTCTTTCTTTCTTTCTTTCTTTCTTTCTTTCTTTCTTTCTTTCTTTCTTTCTTTCTTTCTTTCTTTCTTTCTTTCTTTCTTTCTTTCTTTCTTTCTTTCTTTCTTTCTTTCTTTCTTTCTTTCTTTCTTTCTTTCTTTCTTTCTTTCTTTCTTTCTTTCTTTCTTTCTTTCTTTCTTTCTTTCTTTCTTTCTTTCTTTCTTTCTTTCTTTCTTTCTTTCTTTCTTTCTTTCTTTCTTTCAACAGCATCCTAATCTTCACAAAGCCGCTTATATATAGGACCACCTTTCTGTTTCTTTCGTTTGTCGCCATTTCCTGCGCACAACAAAAGGTTAACTTATACTGCACTTCCGAAGGACCTTGTCAAATATTCGAGATAATCAGCGCTGTCGCCTCACCGAAACATTGCGTGTTAGTTAAAACTGTGCCAGAAGAGCAGAATGAAAACGTCGTCATTAGGAGCTAGACATCAATCATGCCAGATTACGGTTTCGCGAATCACGTGGCTGTCTTCACAGTTCTTTATTTTTTTTTTAGTTTTTTGTTTTGTTCGGAAGATTACACACACCGCATTTGGGGTACATGTAGAGACGTTAAGCTGTGGTAAAAAAAAAAAAAAAAAGGAATTGAGCGAGCTGAAGCGCTTGCGAAGCAGTTATGCTAATGACCAGTTTCTTGCCGATGCTGCCTGTCTCATTCTGAGATAATAATTTCGCCTCGGTTTTGCAGATTCTGACCACAAAACCACAGAAAGCTGAGGAAAAAATTATATAACTCATAAGTGCCGCCAGAATTAAGTGCTGGGGACGCATGGGAAGTGCCGGATTATTCTTAGAATCCAAGGGTAACAAACGTGATCCGGCTGGGCCTCTGACGAAGACAGATACGCGGGTGTGTGCGTTAAACACTTTCCTCCGTTCCGAGGAAAATGGAGCGTGCACTAACGAGACGACCAGCGAAAAAAAAAAACTGCAGGTGCTGCTCATTGCACGTCTATCTGATACGCTTTTCCCAACTTGAACCCGAGAAAAAAGGGGAAACCAGGGTTCAGGTTTTCCTTAGTCACAATCACACGAACCACACAAGAAACTGTGCGGCCAAGGAGAATGGGGGTAACTAACTGTGACCTTATTTCAAAATTAGATAAATAATTAGCAAGCTGGAAATGGAAGTGGACTAAAAAGAGTTTGTTGGCGATATGAGCTAAGGCTACGTCTAGAGCGTGTGATTGACCGTTCACTTTCTAGTGTATTTGTATGTCTGCGTCTGATCACGGTCCAGAGAATGTTAAACATTCGGCGGCGATCGTTAGGTGAGGACCCGATCTTTCTCTGTGACGATCGACAGTTGAACACATCACGTGATTGACTTGCGGCAACATAAGCTTACTGATCGTGACAACCATGAGAAGTGGTGAGTGCATAGGGACTTCGTTTCGTGAAGAACTAGCGTGGAACAGGCAGGCTTTGTCATCAAGTGT
>JALIZH010012893.1:697500-717500 GCA_030522465.1 Rhipicephalus appendiculatus | reverse complement strand
CCGCGGGGAGGGATGCCTAGAGGAGAGAGAGGGGGAAAGGAGGTTTTTTATTTTTATTTTTTTGAAAGGGTTTGCGCATGCGCAGTAAGGGAGGCCACGCGGCACACCACCACCACCACCGGATTAAGCTTCGCCATAAGATGCTTCACTTCTAAAAATAATCAGAAGTACCATGTACATATACGACATGCGGCGTATAAAAAATTAGCAGAGTCTAAGGGCAGAGTTCAATACAGAGAAGTCGATCTCATAGATTACCACGGATAGAGCCCGTACAGGTAGTTTTCTATGCACTTATACATGACATGGCTATGAAGTGGGTTCATTAATAGCATTAATGAAGTATGTTTATAAATTATGACAATTATAAACAGTTAATTAAATTTGCGACGATTAAAAAATCCCGAAGAGCACTCACTGCGAGTCTTTGATTGGGAGGATATGGCCACGGTCCAAGCACTTTGCGAATTGAGAGTGATCGTTTATCAAGTCTGTTTAACCGATCACTTAGTCTTTGTATCCTTGACGTAGAGATTTCTTCTCTGTGCGAAAATAGGAAGTTTTGTTCACAAACTTACGTCCGAAAACTAAACTTTTATATGCGCGGAGCTGGCCTGGCAACTTCCCCTCTGTGTACACTCTGTAACAAGGAATAATCAATCGACCATTAACCACGCAGTCCCTTCAGTTTACTCAGGGCGAAAATTCCTCATTTCGCCGAATCAGATTGGGTCTAGCTATTTCAAATATTATGTCTTTACAGCCTCCTCATTTGGACATTTTTGTAGGGACGTCAGCACGTGCGCTTCCTTTCTCTTCGCCGGGAGCTCACGCAGTGAACACTCTTCGTTACCGCTCGGCCACATGAACACCGCAGAAGCCAAGGCAGCAGCGCGGCGGGCTCGCAACGAGCAGCAGCTGGGGCTCGCCGCCCGAGCGCCGCATGTAATGTATATATAACAACGTTGTCACGTCTATATATGATGGTAGGAGATGTGTACGGAGGATTCGCGGGTTACCCGATCATCTCCGAGCAAGCTCCTCCAACATCATTCACTTTGTGGATATGGCGGTGATTTTTTAGTTTATTCATGACGGTTTTGATCTTAATTCTTGAAATACCGCTATAAATTTATATCAATCAGTCAAAAAAAAATTTTTTATGTCACACAATTCATACATGCCAATTTTTCTTAGACTATTCGTTTTTTGACCAATGTCCCAACGTGGGTGTAAGCCAATCACATGGGATTTCAACTTCCCTTCTTGAGTTCTTGTCGCTGACCCGCGCCGTGGTGGTCTTGTGGCTACGGTGCTCTACTGCTGACCCATAGGTCGCGGGATCGAATCCCTGCCGTGGCAGCCGCATTTAGACATCGGTGAAATGCTAGAGGCCCGTGTGCTTAAATCTAGGTGCACGTTAAAGAACTACAAGTTGTCAAAATTTACGGAGCCCCCCACTACGGCGTCTATCATAATGATATGGTGGTTTTGGGACGTAATACCTTAACAATTACTATTAATTCTGGTCGATATGAGCCTGTGACTGAGGCCACAGAAACAGCAAGGACCGATTTGGAACGATGAAACAGCGGTAAGACGAAGATGAGAGGACACAAACACGGCACTGACTATTAACCATCTAATCGGTCAGCCATGAAAGACTAACTGGTAGTTGGCGCCCAAAATGCTGGAGTGGAAGTTGTGCCTCGAAAGTGAAGCCAAGAATCCGCCATCTTACAAGTGGCAAGATGTAACGTTAGGAGGTGGCGAATTTAAAAAAAAAAAGAAAAAAAAAGCGCCGCGTTTTCCTCCCACACCCTACCACTTTAGTATACGAAATCTTTTGGGACAGATAGTGCTCGACGTGTGCCTTTGTGTCACGAGTTTCTTTAAGATGCCTTAACATCTAGGCAAATTTCATTGGAGAAATCAGCTCATCATGCAACACTCTTCTCGATAGGTAACTTTTGCCGTGCACAACAATCTCTTATTTTATCATTCGCCTGGCGTTTACACTAACAGAACAAAACCACTTTACCTCTAGGCGGGCATCACCAGAAAAAAGCGTGTTTCCGACACAAATCAGGGGCAAACCATGGCTTCACTCTCGCCGGCTATGGATGGATGGAAAAAAACTTTATTAATTGTCCGGCAGATTAATGGCCGGGGCTCAGGTCTCTCATGTCGGGACGTCAAGGCCTTGCCTCTCCCCCGCTTCACGGTCCTGCTGGACTGCCCAGAGTTGATCGGCGAGCTTGGAGCTTCGCCGGCTATGCGTTGCAAGAGTTTCCAATCCAGCATTCTTTTTTTATCGTCCTCGTTAGCGCTGCGTTTGTGCCGTCTCGTCTTCGTCTTCTCCTAGCGCTGTTTCATCGTTCCAAAATCAATTCCTGCTGTTGTTGTGGCCTCAGTAACGGGCTAATAACGACCAGACTAACAACCAGTTAATCATGGTTAAATGATTAGATAGTAGTGAGCGTCTTGTTTGTGTCCTCTCGCCTTGTTCTGGCGCTGTTTCATCGTTCAAAATCAGTACGTACCAACCAGCCCAGCTCAAGACGCTAAAACAGCGGGAACCTTGGCTGCCGAGAGCTGCTCTGGAAACTTTTACGGAGCTGCGTTCGCGAATGCACCAGCGTATCGGTTCGACACGCCGTAGCGATATTGCTTTATACATAATTTCGTTTCGTGCTCCACCACCACGTTCGTTCGAAGCGAAGGAAATTGTCTCCTATCTCTTACAACAACAGCCGCACAAGACACCGAAGAACGGCGAGTCTCTGCTCGCACGAGCGTGCTCCATCAAGGCGCATTATGTTCTGACGTTCACAGAGTAATAAGTTTGAAAGCCCACGTCAGTGTTTCGAACGAGTCTTCTTATCGGAGCTTCGGAGGCGGGAAACACTGTCCGCTAAGAAAAAAAAAAGAAAGGACAGGCAACGGAAGAGCGTTGTTTCAAGACTCAAGATAAGGATAACAATATGAAAAAAGAAAAAAAAAAATCTGCCAGTACGCCTCAGGGGCCCGATAGTTCCTCCAGATGCGAACCCTATCTTTTCATCCGCCAGAGTCTGGACTCCCGCCCAGATACTAGCGTGAATGAAAGCAGCGCCTCCTCGTCTGTGTACCGTATTTTCTGTCGTGTAATCGTGCCCATGTGCTCTTCCCACCGTGCACACCTGTATCTAGTTCTCTAAGGCAAAGACGACCTGCAAGAACACAACCAGCGAACCACCAGAGTAAAAGTGAACATTACTGTGCTGGAGATGTCCTGTATGCTCTACATCATGATTCGATATTAACGTATATGAGTTTGTGCGAGAACATGAACATTTTCATAGGGGACACTGTACGACCTCGAGGTATTATATGTATGAGACATCTGGATTTTAGTTGGAAGTTTGTTGCCTAAAAAAAACTGTTGACGAAAGCAGCAAAGGTTGCCATGAGCGGCCGGCCATGGCACAGCATGAATATGCGTCCGTAAGGGTGTGTGCTGACTTAAAAAAAAAAGAAAAAAGAAAAAAAAGCAGCAACAACATTCGGAATGGATTTGCCGTTGCAAACGTCCAATTCCAATATTTTCAGGGCTCTAAATTGAGGCTGCAGACCGGTAATGCGAGCTTCAGCGAATGATATTGGCATTTACTTTTGTTTTAGGCCCCACCTAAGTAGCCCCAACCAATTTTCTAGCGATTGTCTGCATCGCGCATGGGGTGCCTCATCAGCAACAAAAGGTAGGCACTTTAATTAATAAAGAGTTACCTGCAGCTATGTTAGGTAGCTGACGTACGCTAGACATGTTACGCAAGCTACACGCATATACGCTATATTTGCTCACCATTTCAGATATTGAAACTATTTCATTACAAATGATTGGCCTGTCACAGATAGCTATTTTTCTTTCTTTCTTTCTTTCTTTCTTTCTTTCTTTCTTTCTTTCTTTCTTTCTTTCTTTCTTTCTTTCTTTCTTTCTTTCTTTCTTTCTTTCTTTCTTTCTTTCTTTCTTTCTTTCTTTCTTTCTTTCTTTCTTTCTTTCTTTCTTTCTTTCTTTCTTTCTTTCTTTCTTTCTTTCTTTCTTTCTATTTAATAGCTCTCGCAGACCTGCCCATTTCGACGTCTTTCTTAACAACCCTTCACCCCCTAACGCAAAACAGATAAAGAGATAACACTAGGGCTATACCCGTACGGCAGATTGGGCAACAACGGTATTGATTCTACAATTGCCTTTGTAAGTACCTCCTTTTTTATCATTTCATTGGCCCGAACACGGACTTCAATGATGAGCAATCTAGAACAACGATTCCAGTTTCATTACAGGTTTCTTAACCATCACACAGGGAGGACGAAATCCTATAAAACTCTTGTACGTTAAGCAGCAGCAGCAGTCGCAAACGAAGAAGAAGATGAGGAACAAGAATGACAACTGGGTGATCAAAAGGGACATCAACCAAAAGATTAGGAGCAAAAAGAAGAAAGAGAAGAAGAGAGGAAATTGGTGAACGAAATTCGCTCAGCTTTTTACTCTTCCAAGAACAGTTATCATGAGCGAAAGGTACGTTCGGCTTGGTTTTGCGAATACTATGCACACAGCGTTTCGTTAAACCTTCGCCTGGTCACGTGGTACCGCAGCGGCGAGGCTCCAAGCGAGCGCAACTGCGACGCCTCTCCAGCAGCAGATCGCGTGGTGTGACGTCACGCCTGCCACACCTGCGCTCGGGCCACCTCAAGGTCATTGCGACGCGATGAGTGACTGAGAGACATAGCGTAGTAGACCACTAGCTCTAATAAGGATTTGGTTTGAATTTTTAGTTGTTATACTTTCTTTAAACTATTAACTCTAACTACAAACACCCGATTCTTGGCCTATCCCCCCACTTTGGGCATGTTCCATTTGTTATAGCGATTCATCATCATCATAGTAATAACCATCGGAACAAGAAGAGGAAGCTCATCAAAAAGAAGGGAAAGATGAGCGAGCGGAGAACGATGAACACGAAGAGGACGTTGATAGATTCGAGAGAATGCGGTACACGCGAAGAACAGAGCCGGCATCCGTCGTTCGGCGGGCCTCCTTTTTTGAAGGAGCGATTCCTCGGGCCGTCAGAAAGAGTTTAGCTCGTATCTAAATAGACAGACACGTGAAACCCGGGGCGGACGTACAAGGCGGGTGAGTGAGTGAAGAGCTAGAGCGGGCGCATCGCCCCCCCCCCCCCCTCGCGTTCACGAGAGATTCAGCTGGGAAAATGAGGATGGGGCGGGACAAATCATTGCCGCCGCCGTCTCTAAACTCGGCAGACAAGAAGCCAAGGGGAATGGAATGGGTGGGAGGATGGAGAAAGAAAGAAAGAAAGAGAATAAGAAATAAACAGAAAAGCAGGAAGATTGGTCGGGAGGAGAGCGGCGAAGCGCGCCTTTGAAAATAAGGGGTGCGCGGAGGATCCCCGGGCACCGTCATTGCTCGGGAATGTTTTCCGCGTTAGTGATCAACGCTCGCGGAGAAGCATTCCCGAAAAAAAAAAAAGAAGAATAGAAGAGGAAGAGCCCGAGGTCTGGTCCGACGAAGCGGCCACCGCTGCCTTTTTCCGTAATGGCACCGCTTTTATTTTTCGTAAAGCTAAAACAAAAATTTCGAAAAAAAGAAAACAGGAGGACTGCGTCAGTCTGCCTCCAGATGTAAAACGGGCAAACAACGCGGATCGCTGAAGAAAAGTGGGACTGCTGTGAAACTTCTTGATTTCATTTTATGAGGTGAAAGTGTTCAGAGCAGTCGGCTCCGTAAGTACTGTAGTAGCGGAGAAGATTTTGTTATAATCAGGCGATCGATTACGTCTAAGACGGTACAATCATCAAACCATCAACTCTTCGTTTAGTGGCAAACACAACGAAGTTGTGTCTAACTTGAAGCAGCGCGAAAAAAAAGAAAAAAAAAGAAAAGAAAAGAAAACGAGGACAAGAAGGTAGGGGGTAGTATAGAAAAAAGCGAAGTTGTTATTTCCCCCAGCTCGCTGAATGAAATATCTCTGGGGGCCTGTTATTATCACCCAGCTCTCTTATGTTCCATCAATTCTTCTATCGAATGATAGACTGTCCAGCGTCTGCCGAACGTAACAAATTTGTTACGTATACCTGCACAGAGCTCACAGGGTCTCTCCGTGTGGCGCAGCCATAGGATGAAACCCAATGAATCAAGCTGTCAGTGAGTGATTGTACGATTCTGAGCAATACGAGAGAGAACAACCGAATTCGTGTTTGATCAACGATTACTTGCAACGTACCAATATGAATGTGACGTATTGATCAGCAAAGGATACCTTTCTTCTTGAGCATTTGGTGTTATGAACACTTCTCAGCTTACCAACTGCGTTTAGCCGCCATGACATTTAAAAGGTAATTTCAGTGTTCCCTCTACATAGTGCTTATGCCTGTACACCTCAACATGTAGTGATAGCCTCAGTTCTCTCTCTCTTTTTCTATCCCGCTCTCAGTGCAGCGCGAAGAGTGACCGTCGGCCGCCAACACGAGTGACAAGGGCAATCATAAAGTCATGACGTCACCCTATTGCGTCACCGTGACGACATAGGCAACAAAAGCTTTGGCGTCATAATGTCATCAAGGCGTCACCATGACGTCAAATAACGTGACACCATACAATGACGTCATAACATGGACATCTACCCCTCTTCAAAGGTGGACCGATCGGAGGCACTGTAAAACCACGTGTGGTGCAAAATGCTTCCATTGCCTCTGATCCCGAAGGCAATGTAAAACCACGTGTGGTGCAAAATGATTCCATTGCCTCTGATCCCGAAGGCAATGTAAAACCACGTGTGGCGCAAAATGCTTCCATTGCCTCTGATCCCGAAGGCAATATAAAACCACGTGTTGTGCAAAATGCTTCCATTGCCTCTGATCTCTCGGAGGTAATGTAAAACTGCGTTGGGTGCAGAAATGCTCTGGGGCGGGGGGAGGAGAGGGGGGATGATCAATACAATCGAGTGAGATTAAAGAGATCAGATAGCTTTCACGTTAGAGTCGTCTTAGGCGGATTTATGAGCCTGGCGTTTACGTTTGTCACTACGTGCGCTCGCAACTCCCGTCCCCTGTCCCCTGTCACATGCCATTCCCACTGCCCTCCTTCAGCCACACATTAGGGCCGACTCATTGCGAGGCAGGCCGGAAAAAATGACCCGCACAACCGTTAGGCCGCGGTTCAGCGAAATAGTCATTACCAGCGTTATCTGGTTTGTCCCTTCTTACGACCTCTGCGGAAGACGATTAGAACAGCCGGGACACACTCCAAGTCACGCTAACCGACGCGATACGCCGAGCAGCACACGCACGTGACCCAAGTAACCAACGGGGAATTGATAGAACGGCAAAAGTTCGCATATAGAGAGCGATATAATGGGTACAAGCGGTCTCGAACGATATTTATACTCCATTACCCCTTCTAATGAGAGGTACACGACACGAATAACGGTGAGGCAAATATCTTCATCACGCCATGGCGATATTGCCCGGTAGGTGAGTTGTACGACGAGGTAATTCCATTGAAGTAATGAAGTCAAGCGGGCAAAAAAAACTATGGAGTAGCGCACAAAAGAGGACGAAAAATCGTGGACCGAAGTCGCGGAGGGAGTGTAGCTGTAGAAACAGGCCTTGGCTATTTGGATGGACAGAACAATGAAGCAGCACCTGAGCTCTAAGAAAAAAAAAAAGAAAAGACTATGTGTTATTTTTTTCGGCGAGTGCTGGCGTACCACGTATATGACTCCTTTTAAAGAGACACGTGAACTCCCTTGTGGGTCACGCCACTCTTCCGAAGAGAGTAGAATAATCTCCAAAGAGTGTTCACGTGCATCTTTAAAGATGGTCATACACGTGGAAAGTGAGAACGCACACTTACAAAAAGGAGTCAAATGGCTCTTTTTCTTTTTCTTAGAGTGCGGAACACCCACGCCAACAAACTGACGAACTCCCTCGTCCGTACACATCATCATTTACAAATCTTACACGCACAGCAAAGTCAATTTCGCCCGAGTTAATTGACGCGCAACATTTAATGCGTTTCTTTTATTTCGTGCATGCTCGAATGAAGTATCAAAGTCTATATTACCAGTGTCCGACACAGAGTGACTGTTAGCAATATCACCGTACGATAAAACTCTAAACTAATCAGAACAGCTGCATGGATTTTAACGGCGCGACAACTTAGACGTCTGTTGTCGCGCTGTTCAAAATCCATGCATCCGTACCAACTCGCCCAGTTGTTAGTGCTACTAATCAGAACAGGCAGATGCGGAAGATGGGAAGCTTGAAAAGATGAACAAGATTCTTGAACACGGGGTGTCACCGAAGCCAACATTCGGGCTGACGGTATTGTCTTCTTCGAGGCTGCAGTTGCCTCCTTGAAGAAGACAAGTGCACTTGCCGAAGCGTTGGCTCCATCGACACACCGTGTTCAAAAAATTTTTCAACTCTAGACTATGGCATTAACCGCGCAACAATGCAGCGAAGCCCTAATAAAGGAGCTTCCGACACTCCGCCTCTACTTGGAGTGACGGGAATGCAGCAAACCCCCCCGGCCGCGGTCAACTAAGTACAGCGCGCTGGACATTCCTGAAACGTCTCGCTACGTCCCACTGAATTTAACCAATATACAAACGTCATCGTCGCCGCCAACGTCTCTAAGCGTCGTTTACATAAGCACGACACGTACGGGTCGAGCCAGATTTCGGTATAGCGCAGAGCGGCGAAGACAGTCTGGCTTCCACGGTCGTATACTCCGGTCAACCAACGGTTCTGCGGATGGTCCGACCCGACTGGCATTTGCACACTAACCCGACGACCGGGTTTCAGCCACACAAGGCGACAACTCCCTCCAGGCTTTATCGTGGGGTTTGCGTTAGCCTAGCTGCAGAGTGCGCTCACGTCCGAACCATGTCCGTGTCGGCTGCCGTAGCCTCGCAAGCCGCACGTGTGGGGGGGCCGGCCTACTCGCTTTTCCTCGCCGACGGAGATAAACGCCTCCGGCATTCCCCTAAAGGGAA
Source organism: Rhipicephalus appendiculatus (assembly GCA_030522465.1). NCBI lineage: Eukaryota > Metazoa > Arthropoda > Arachnida > Ixodida > Ixodidae > Rhipicephalus > Rhipicephalus appendiculatus. The sequence continues at coordinate 708,444 of JALIZH010012893.1, read as the reverse complement.
AGAGAACGGACAAAGCCGAGACAGAGAGTAAAGTGGAAGGAGCCCCCTTTTCTGCCTCCTCCCCAAGAATTGACTCGGGGGAGCTGTTCTAAAAAAGCTTCCGACGCCGTGTTCCCCGCTTCCCGCATCAGAAGCTTGCACGCTCGCTACATGTATAGAAATTCCTCCTCTCCAATTCTCCCTATCTACCCTTTCCCTCAGCACGGCCCGCGAAACACTATACTAGACTCTCCCCATTTCTGGCACAAGTCGTTGTTGTTGTTGTTGTAGTAGTTGCAGGCCCTCTTCCCTATTTCGGCATCTCCATTCTTCCCAGTCGCTCCGAGCGTTTTCGTCCTACTCCCCCAATCTCCCCATTTTTACCCGCTCTTTTGCTCTCTGGCCTAGAACTGGGGCACACAACCGGCGTCGCACACCACCACTTTCGCCTTCTTTTGTCCTCCAGCGCATTTCCCTATTACCATTTCCCTATTTCTTTACCCTATTTCTGGTTTTCCTTTGTCGCCTTTTCTTCTTATCTCGCCTCCGGCTCGGTTCCTTCTCTTTTCCCGTTCTCGCTCAACGTGCCTTTTTTACGCTCTTACGTGTTCTCTATCCTTTCGTTCCTTCCTGTCCTATTCGTTCACACAGCCATCTCCCGCCCTTCCGCGTTACTCCCATTCCCGGGTTCAACCTCTCTCTCTTTCTTTCTCTCTCTTTTCTCTCTATCTCACCGATTCTTCTTTATTCCAGACTTGCGCTGTTCTCGCTTTCCTCTTCGTCTCCGCTCCTTCGCCCCATTTGGCCGTTATATATGTGCAGGCGTTCTCTCTTTTCCCCAGTACCTGCCTTTTCTTTGGCTTACTTCTTTTCCCTCATTGGCGCCTCAGCTAGGACCAAGCACGTAATGCGAAAAATGCTTCTGACGGCGCGGAAGGGGCCGGTTAAATAACGGTGGGCGTGCGCACTCCGGACGTCCCTTATATACTTTATGGGGCACAGGTTTCTTTGTCTTTTTTTATTTTGCACCCGCCTTTTTTTTTTCTCGAAAAGGAACGACCGAAATAATGGAGTAAACAAGGCGGTGAACTGAAGGCGTTCGTGATAAAAGAGAGGCGCGCCCAACGATGAACTGCAGCCGTCTCAGCGAAGTCTTGCGCAGCTCGCGTGTCGGTGTCTTCTTCCCTGCGCTCAATATATGCATATCGTCGACTTCGGGTTGTTTATGGGAATGGCCCCGGCCGGCCGGCGCGCGGCACGAAGTCACCCGTGTAGTGCATGTTGGGACAATGCGTGTAAAGGTGTGTCTTAGCATTATATTTGAAACAAAAAAAAATTATATAACGTTCTGCTTCACGCACGCCTGCCAGCGGCACTGAGGGGACACCGGTCGTTGGAGCCTCGATGTAATGAAATTATGCCACCGAGACGAATGGTTCTTCCTGAGCGTACTGACGTAATGCGATACATCGTTATCGCTTTCTATGTGGGAAGGTAGGCGCTTAAAGGAACCTGCGTTTCAGGAACCTCTGCTGGAGTTTCCAGAGCGCACAGTCTGATGGCCCACCAAGATGGGCTTGCGGGATATAAGAACGAAAAAGGAACAAGAAGAAAGGAGAAGCAGCGAAAACTACCTTCTTACACCTGCTGCACATCACCGAGGCCCTCGTTCGTGTCAGATAAATTGTGCCACTTACAGGGCCTGCCAGAAACACTTTTACGGTGCACCCTTAGAGTCTTCCACAACGTAAATGAATATATACCATTACCTTCCGTACTGTATGTCTGTTAGTGACTTCGTCACAAAAACGGGGCGATGAACTGGTGAGAGTGTGCGTGACAAAATAAAGCTTTGTAGACGGCTTTTTTTTCCCCCCCTTCGCTGAGCTTCTAGAAATTGCCATCTCAATAATAACAGTCTACTGTTTTGCTGTAAAATGCTGTAACTATTATTTACTGTTATTTTGTTATGTATTTGCAACACGTGACGACTCCAGGCTTACTTTTGTCGCGAGACCATTCACACAGAGGACGTTCTACGCAAGCTATAATAGGTAGAATGAGAATTATAGGTTCAGCGATTAATTTAAATTGCGGCTGGCTTTCTTGAGAACGCTAACACTGATAGCGATTTCCGTTATTGTCAACAGCTTCGAATCTGTGATTAGGAGAGTATACAGAGAAATAGGTTTATTGCTACAAAAAGCCGAGGTACTGAGAGAGAGGAGCAAACAGATAAGGAAGGGGAAAATACCAATTCCGAAAACAACACGCTTCTATACATGCGAACGTGAGCAGCGTTGAACACTTACATGTCTCAAATCTAGAGCACTCTTCTGTCAGAACCTAAGTGAGACCGTTTGGATCATCACGATGAGGACACGGTTCTTTCGGGCCAAGATACCAACGGAATTGAACAGAATAGGACTTCGTGTTGTACCCCTATCACGCCGAATGAGAGAGAGAGAGAGAAAGAAAGAAAGAAAGAAAGAAAGAAGGAAAGAAAGAAAGAAAGAAAGAAAGAAAGAAAGAAAGAAAGAAAGAAAGAAAGAAAGAAAGAAAGAAAGAAAGAAAGAAAGAAAGAAAGAAAGAAAGAAAGAAAGAAAGAAAAAAACAAGCGACGCGCACCGCCTTTGTTATCGCAGTGACGCCAACATGCCATGCGGGTATAAACGAAAGACACCGAGAATGAACACCATTTGTCGAGTGGCTTTGCTTCGCTAATCCTTGCGTTGATGAGGAAAAAAAAATTAATAAAAAGGGAGGCGTGGGTCACAGGGGAGGAGAGAGATAAAAGGTTGGTGCTATCTGTAAATGGGCGCAATCATAACGACCCGACTTGATACGAAAGAGTGCACGCACGCACGCACGCACGCACGCACGCACGCACGCACGCACGCACGCGAAAAGAATAATAATATAAAAACGGGAGGGGCTCATCGAAATATTTGCAAAGCGGTTCTTCCAATCTCTCCTTTCTTGGACGAGGGCCGAGGTACCAAGTCTTATGTACGCTGCACGTTTAAACACACAAAAAAAGGCGATCCATTATTTCCCAAGTTCACTGCGCATGCGCAGCTGCATTCTCCCTCTCCGGTGCCCGGGAGGACCTTCACTCCTTTCATTTCCCCGAAGGCCGTCAATTAAGGTTAGACGAAGTTTATGCAGGGGAGGAATAAAGAAAGCAAATTAGAAAAAAAAGAAGAAGAAAGGAACACAAGAAGACTGGAATCTCCCTCTTTTCAGCGAGTTCAATCAATTTCATCAACTTGGCACAAATATTTTTTTTTCTTTTATTCATCGAAAGAAGGGCAGTCTGTGTGAATGGCGCCCACTACGGATAACTTCCATTTGCGGTGAGGAGTCCAGCTGCGGCCGCGAGAATTATTGCTGAACGAAATGGAGGAATTAGTTCAATTTCATCGGCGCGTTGGGTGGTGCTGGAAATTAGATAAATAAACGGAACTACACACTGGCAATACTAAAGAGAAAAGATAATGTTAGAACGATTATAACGCTATTGATAGGTTGCAGGTGGCGTCATGAACATAACGTACTGGTGCTCCAATATGGCGGCTCAGATGACGCCAAGGCAGTGGCATGGTAATCACGTGGTAATTAACTTGGTTCAGTGTGATAACGACGCCGCTGCAATGCTTTTTTTTACCTCTGTTCACGAATTACGAAAGAACCAGCATGAAATGACTGGTGACACGAATGTGACATCACAAACTTAGCGTCCCCATATGTTGGTGCTCCAACATGGTTGTTTCAGTGACGTCATGAGCAAGCCATATTTAGACCTATTCCATGTGTGTAAACAGGGGATGCGCCGTCGACATACTGAGGCGCTTGTAGCGACGTCGCGGCACGTGGGCTCCGCCCAGCCCAAAGCTCACCGCCCCCCTGCGATCACGTGACAACTGGAACAGGAGCTGCAAAGCTGCCTCCGAGCACAGCGCGTCGGGGAGCCTTCCGCGTTGGCGCGGGAGGCTCCCCGACGTGCGAACGCAGGAGACTGCTGCTGCTACTACTACTACTACTACTACTACTACTACTACTACTACTACTAGTACCACTACTACGTGGTTAGTGTGCTCGGCTGCTGACCCGAAGGTCGCGGGTTCGATCCCGGCCGCGGCGGTCGCATTTCAATGGAGGCGGAATGGTAGAGGCCCGTGTACTGGGCGATGACAGTGCACATTAAAGAACACCCGATGGTCAAAATTTCCGGAGCCCTCCACTACAGCGTTTCTCATATTCATATCGTGGTTTTGGGACGTAAAACCCCACATACTACTACTACTACTACTACTACTACTACTACTACTACTACTACTACTACTACTACTACTGCTACTACTACTGCGACAGCACAGGGTAGACTAAGGTAGCTTGGCTGCTGAAAAAAAAAAAGTCCAATCCGAGCAGGATTGTGCGAAGCCTCCAAGAACACCGGTATTCAGAGGAGGTTCAAGCCCTGACCCTCATACCCTCATGCCGCGAGGTCCCGGACAGTTAGCCCAAACACCTTCCGCACGAACCTCCGTGCGGTCCTCCTGCCTCGAGTCGAAGATCCCCGAGACGGGCATTGGCATCTCTCGAGCTCCTCAATTCGCAACAGCGCGCAGTACTAGTAACGGTACCCCAAGCCGATTCCGCTTTCGTACTCTTTACCCCCGTGAGAGGCCGCGCTTCCGTCATCGCAGTGACGTCAACTGTTTCGCAACAGCCAATCGTTCACCAGCGCTACGTGCGCGCGGCGATGGACCAGTTCAAAGTCCACAAGTGACGACTTCGCGCTAAGCCACTCGGATAAGACCGGCCTCGGTGTCCGGGAGACCCTTCTCATCCTGGAAGTGCACCATTCAGACCACTTGCCGGCGATCAACCTGGACTCACTAACAGCCCGTGCGTAAGCCGCTACGGGAGACGTACACAACTCGCCGACGTCGGTAACGCGCCCGACATCTCCCATCACCGCGTGAGTAGCTTTGCGCTATAGACCGCTGTTCTGGTGATGACTGAGGGTATTAAAGATGTTTATTAGTGTTCTGATATGAGCGTAGGATGTTGTAAGACCATCATAACAAGCGTACCGGATGTTTGCCGTGAAGACCTTAACACAGTCGAACCCCTTAATAATGGATCGCCGGGGAAGCTATTTTTGTTCGTTCTCGGGAGAATTTCGTTGTCGCGTAGACATAATAATACACAAACCAATACTTCGCACAACCTTCTGCCATTCTCAGCTTCGGCGATTATCCTAAACTTCACCTGAAGCGTCAAAAACTTACGGTTTTTAGATTCGAAGCATCTTATGAACGAGGCCTGTCCCCCCTTCGCACCATTCTCCGCCGTAGCCACGCTAGTGCGATGACGATGACGCTGCCATCACGACACAGCACATTCAAGGTAACCCATTATACGCCATGACGATGACGATGACGCTGATGACGATGAAGAATAAGCGCGTTCCAGACCACACATTCTCTTTCTGCCATGGATGAAAACGATCGTGAACGCGCTCTCGCCCGCGAAAGGCAAAAACGGCAACGCCGACAACAAGCTGCTACCCCGGTGTTGCCGGTCATTGATATTCATACTAGTGTTTCATAACATTTAGCAAGTCATGTAATTTGTGCAACGCCTCTTAAAATACCCTCTTTGATGCAATTAAGAAAGAAACGAACAAACAAATAAGAGAGCAAAGAAACGACAAGACGAGAAGAAGCATGGCATGCGACACATACAAGGTATATGACACACACTTCAAGCGGAAATGGAACCACGCTATATTACAACTTCTACAGGTGAAGAGCATGTGTATACGGAGTTTTATTAAATTTTTTAGCGCACGTGTTCGCGTCGCATAGCGGCAACTTAACGGGAGACTATTAGTTCCAGCTTTCCCGTCAGAAGCAGTAATGGCAGATTAGGCCTTCCTGCAGTGGCCAGTAAAACAACGCAAACGACGTCGCCAGAAAGACGTCTATTAAAAAAGAAACTATAACAACACATGATGCAACGGAAGAGAGAAAGAAGTTTCCTGGCGAGCTCCGCTGTACGCTAAAAATAAAATGGATATTTTTCGCGACGTTAAATTCAATTAAACGTGCAAGCGCGTTGCGTGCATGCGGCGTGTGCGTTCTCGCAAAAATGCGCAGCGTCCCGCTTCAAGATTACGGAGAGGATTAAAAAAAAAAACAACAAAAATTGCGAAAAGAGACAAAATAAAAACCACTTTCTTCCGACGAAACCCGCACGAGCGAGTTAGATGCCACGCACACGAGAGCGCGCCTGGCGAAACGGCCGCCTAGCTGTTAACGTAATTCGCTAAACCAGCTGGCGTAGACAACGCGGCATATTATGCACAGAGAACCTGCGCGCATGGCGCGTATTGCGCAAACACCGCCGCCACCGTCGCGTTAGCCGAGAACAAAAAAAGAAACAATAAAGAAAGAAACTTCCTTCAAGACTGCAGTCGGGCTCCTGCAAGCATGCCTGCAAGCTGGCATCGTTTGCAGGACGCGCGCACGTGTTCTCTCTTTTCTTTTTGTAATACAGGACGTCTAAATTTCGACTTGCTATACAAAGGCGAAACGGCATCTGCTTAAAACTGCGCGGCCGTTCCGCGGTATTTGTTTTCTTTACGCTTTAGCGGGAATGCCTAAATCGTTCGACCCGTTGTGTATAAAACAGGAGATCGAAGATCGGCGACGAAAACAGCTTTAAAATGGCTTGTGATTGCGGCAGCATATTTATTTATTTATTTATTTATTTATTTATTTATTTATTTATTTATTTATTTATTTATTTATATATTTACTTGTTTATTTATTGATTCATTTATTATACGCTTTTGCTAAAGCGAAGTTTTTCATTCTTCAAATCAACAGCCTTGTTTACGCTGCGACTGTATGCCCCATAGACTGCGTTGCGTGATACGCCCTATATTGTATATATGTACATAGTGCTTCTGATTATTTTTCTTCTTTTATATTGTCAGCCGCGGTGGTGTCACGGTTAGGGTGCTCGACTGCTGACCCGAAGGTCGCGGGTTCGATCCCGGCCGCGGCGGTCGCATTTCGATGGAGGCGAAATGGTAGAGGCCCGTGTACTGTGCGATGTCAGTGCACGTTAAAGAACGCCAGGTGGTCATACTTTCCGGAGCCCTCCACTACGGCGTCTCTCATAATCATATCGTGGTTTTGGGACGTTAAACCCCAGATATTATTATTCTTCTATTGTTTTTTTTATTTTTCTTATCTTTGTGTGTATCTTGTATATTACTGCCATGATGTTCGGATAGCCGGCTCTTACGTAACCTTCCTTCCCAAATTTTAACATATAAATAAAAATAAATAAATGTACGCGGGTATGTGTGTATATATTCGCGAGCAATACGGGGTGGAACGCTGAAATTAACATTTCAAATGTCATAGCGGCTAAACGCAGTTGACAAGCGCAAAAGTGTTCATCTCACTGAATGCTCGAACGGAAAGGCATCTCGGTTATTAAAAATGTCATATTCGTATCGGTACATTACAAGTTTAATAAAGATGAACTCGGTGTTCCCAGCTGATATTGCTGGACGATAGCACAGACGTGTTCCCGTCAACCAAGGACGTAGCCAGAAATTTTTTTTCGGGGGGGGCACCTCTTTGATTTCGGGGAGGGCACCTCCTTCAAATGGCCATTTTTCGCTCTGTATGCCATGGCGAAACAAAATTTCGGGGGGGGGGGGGGGGCACGCTGTGTCCGCTGTGTCCGTCACGGGGAGATTCGTGGTTGTGAGACACACACACACACAAGAAAGGTTTAACAATAGACTACTATCAATCATAATTGTGACGGAACAGTATAAAACACCTAGAAACACAAACCCTTTATACTAGTCAGCGACTTCAACGTACACATTATAGACCTTAGGACCTAGCTTTGTCGTCGACTCTCACTGTCCGCTGTCACTATACAGTGAAATCTCGGTGATACGATCACAGGTCATACGAATTTCGGGGTGACACGAATTTTTCTTTGGTCCCGGCCAAGGCCCATTGACCTGAGATGTAATGGAGTACGGTTGTTGCGAACCGATTTTCAGCCCGCGACGTTTGATACGAACGTACGTTACCGCCCAGGTACGAAGAGGTGCTGTCGGCGCTGTCGCGGAAGACGCGCCAAGTGTGCGAGCGCAGCAACGCAAGCGCGGGCACGCGCGCCGCACCGCCAAATCGTCAGAATCATGGTGTAAGAAAAATAGTTTTCTTACGGTAAGAATAAACCTTCAGAGACGCGTCATGGTCTCCGAAATTATGTGCGCCAACCTTTGAGGCTCTAATGTACCTCCGTGTGCCTTCGCATTTAGATCACAGAGGGAATTGGTGCCATGATTTTTTGTTCTAACGCGTCGACGAGGGCTGCTGTCTTTGTACTGTGCTTACACGTGCCTGCTTCGTGCATCAGACATCTTATGAAAGGTGGACGACGAGCGAAAGAAGGCGAGGACAGCCTTGGCAATGAAGTCAGGCCTCACAACCCCAACGACTCCACGATAACGAAATCATAACATAGGACCGTGGTTCCGAAATTTTGCGGCCTTGATCTATCTCGTCAAAGCGCTTCTTCCGTTACTTTCGCCGCAGTACTTCTTTTTTATGCGAAAAAAGCCTACTAAAATTTGGAAGGAGCTACTGTTGTCGCGGGTCACAACGCACCTGGTTCATTAAACACGCGCGTACGGGCCGTACATTTACGATTGCTGGTATGATTGCTGACATCTAAAACCTAACTGACAATCATTCTGAGTTCTTCGTGACGTTGCTGCGGCCCTGAAAAACATGAAATGAAAATGTACGCCAGCTTCCCTTTGTCGCATGCTAATTTTTCATGCTTTCTGGTGATACGAATTTCGGATGATACGAATATTTCTTCTGGTCCCCTGAGATTCGTATCACCGAGGTTTCACTATATAGAAAACCGTTGCTATAGTCGAAACATATGTGTGTATGGGAATTAAAAAAAAGTTTACAATAGACGAACAACTATCATAATTGTGACTGAACAATATACAACACCTACAAGCAGAGACCCTTTACACTAGTCGGCGACTTCAACGTAGACATTATGGCACTTTTTGTCACCTTTATGTCACTCAATTTTCATTATATGGGGCAACGCCCGGGTAACATACGGTTACTCACCGACACGATACCCAGAGCTTCGTCCCACTCGTCATGATTCACTTCGTGGAGATGCGTGTGCTCTTTTTTATTGTTTTCTTTTAACTTGCGCAGAAAAGTTGCGCCGTAGGAGGAATGGGACGGATGACCGGATGCTGCGCAGATCTCACAACGGAGTAGTTCGCAAACTTTCTATAGCATTTTTTTTTCATTAAGGTTGGCTAACGTTACGGCTGGTGGGCAGGGATGGCGCCCAAAAGGAGCACGCGAGAGGGGGGGGGGGGGGGTATTGGTCCTCACTAAAATTTGTGCCTGCCCCTCTCAGCAGCCATATAAGAAAAAGCAAACATTGGCATTACATAACTCATAAGTTCCCCGCCCCCATACGCCCCCCCTCCCCCCGAAGGAGCTCGCCTATCGCGCGTGCCCCTCTCCCCGGTAAAGTACTGCCGAGAACATTGTATATATTCCCCGTGTGGTAAACATACATACATACATACATACACACATACATACATACATACATACATACACATACATACATACATACATACATACATACATACATACATACATACATACATACATACATACATACATACATACATACATACATACATACATACATACATACATACATACATACATACATACATACATACATACATACATACATACATACATACATACATACATACATACATACAGAGGGAATGGGAGCAGAAAAAGCCGTATAATTTTCTTTATATACATACGGGCAAAAAGTGAGCGGACGCAAAGGATTACCGAAGAACAGCTTGCCAAATCCCTACAGCCAAAGTGCAAAACGCTGTACCCCGGCTATTATAGTTAGCCTCAGGGGGGCGTACGTCACCGAGCCAAGCCGGAAAGAGGAGACGGAAATAACCATACAAACATAGAAGAAGAACCTAAATGTAGCGACAGGGGGGGGGGCCTGTTGGCGAGAGATATCCGCGGCGTCCGAGCGCTTAATTCCCGTTTGGCTGCTTTTCGGGCCTGCCCACTTTCACATCCCCGCCGCGAGACCAGAAGTCGATTAACGCGTTGGCGCTCTAGGGGGTTAACTAAAGCGTGGCTCCAAATGAGCTCCTCCGGCGCCCTACACAGTCGGGTTGACACTCTATACCCGCAGGGCATTGCTCGATATATAGTTTCGCTCGCACACGGGCCACGCAGCTCCGAGCGCCTCAGGTGGGTGCATACGCATACGAGCGCGATCCGCAAAGCGGAACGCGACTGGTTCGCCTAGCCGCTGAGCTAACGTAACAATGTTTCACCGGACGAAGCAGACCCTCATCACAATTCCTTTCATTTTTTTCGCTCTCTAGTCTCTGCATGGAAGTTTCGATCCGCTGGTTCTCTGTTCCTGTTGGAGACATTAAGCTCTCGAATATTAAAAAGAAAGAACGAAAAGAAGGAGGGGTACGGAAACAAAATATCTATCTATCTATCTATCTATCTATCTATCTATCTATCTATCTATCTATCTATCTATCTATCTATCTATCTATCTATCTATCTATCTATCTATCTATCTATCTATCTATCTATCTATCTATCTATCTATCTATCTATCTATCTATCTATCTATCTATCTATCTATCTATCATCATCTATCTATCTACAAACACATGCACACACACACACACACACACACACACACACACACACACACACACACACACACACACACACACACACACACACACACACACACACACACACACACACACACACACGCACGCACACTTGTGGTAGGAGT